>CM026887.1:1493493-1534814 GCA_015227895.2 Colaptes auratus | reverse complement strand
TGGAACTGGCTGATCCTTGAGGTCCCTTCCAACCCTGACAATTCTACTATTCTATGATTTTCTTAAGTTTTCAACTCAACTCTCTTTTGGCTTTACCACTTCCTGCCCTGTCAGTTAGGGCCATGGGCTGTTATTATCATCTCTTCTTGGCCACACTCCTGAAATACTCTTGCTGGCTTTAATAGTGCTGTGGTCAGACATGGTTTCGATACCTGTCACTCCAGCAGCTCTCAGTAAAACTGTACCCTGCAATCTGCTGCAGCTTCTCTCCCTGTGAGAAATAAAGCACCTGGGGGCATAGCAAGAGAAAGCCTTTAGGGCTTAGGGTGTTTAAAAGAAAAAATTAAGGCATGCTTTGTGTCAAATCAGCTTTTGCATTTCTCCTTTACTCACATTGTCAGATTTTTTTCTTTTATTATCTTGAATCAATTTTTTCCCTCACTTCCTGATTCCTCTACCCTCTCTACCCTCTTTATTTTCCCAGCTTTGCTTCTGTAGAATTTCTTCCTAACCTCCAGGGGAGGTTTAGGCTGGAGGTTAAGAAGAAATTCTACACAAGAGAGAGTGATTGCCCACTGGAATGTGCTGCCTGGGGAGGTGGTGGAGTCACCATCATTGGAGGTGTTTAGGAGGAGATTGACAGCGATGCTTGGTTGCATGGTTTAGTTGATAGTGTGGTGTGTGATGGATGATAGGTTGGACACAATGATCTTGAAGGTCTCTTCCAACCTGGTTTATTCTCCTCCTCCTCCTCTCCTCCTCTCCTATCTTCCTCTCCTCATACCTCTCCTCCCTTCCTTCTCTCTCCTCTCCTATCCTCTCTCTATCCCTCTTCCTCCTCTCCTCCCTCTCCTCTCCGAACCTCTCCTCTCCTCTCCGAACCTCTCCTCCCCTCTCCAAACCTCTCCTCTCCTTTCCTCTCCTCTCTGAACCTCTCCTCTCCTCTCCTCTCCGAACCTCTCCTCTCCTCTCCTCCCCTCCCCTCCGAACCTCTCCTCTCCCAAGCTTCTGCCCAAGCTCAAACTTCATTTCTGTTCAGTGGTGATCCTTAGGTGGTGATAATCTGGAAAATGCTGCTCCTGCATGGCATTCTGTTAATTATTAATAATTCAGTTGTTAATATTAAATAGTAACTCATTATGCAAAGTTTACATCACCCTGAAGAGCCATAGCTGTAGCAGGGTCCACAGCACCAGAGATTCCTTCTGAGAAAATAAAAATGCATGATATTTACTGTCAATAAACTTGCAAGATAAAACTGTATCAGCAAGGGGGCAGAACAGCAGAAAAGTGCAGACTCAGATGTGTGAAGAGCTTATGAAACAGAAGGGTTAGTTAATTATTTAGCCTAGATGGGTAAGGTGGTGTAAAATCCACAGATAACAGTAATTGGGGTGACTGAGTCTGATGTTTGTTTTGTCAACACCTAAAAGAAGAATCTTTTGTTTAATTGAAAATTGGACTCCAGTAAACTGCTTCTATTACTTTCATGTAAAAGATGGGAAACAGAAGGCAGTGAGCTCAGCCATTTCTTCCCAGGAGGATACCTGTTTAATTCCTCCCCTGGAGGGCTGTGATTCTGCTCTCATTCAGGCCACCTGGAAATCAGAACTTTCTCTGGCCATCTCGGTAGATTGTAAAGCAGGAGGGGAGGCCTTGCCTGGTCACTGTAAAGCAACCTACCAATGTTTGTCAAGTTGGGGAGATGCTGGGGAAGGAAATGATGCTTTTGTCACAGTATCACAGTATCACCAAGGTTGGAAGAAACCTCGAAGATCATCAAGTCCAACCTGTCACCACAGACCTCATGACTAGACCATGGCACCAAGTGCCATGTCCAATCCCCTCTTGAACACCTCCAGGGATGGGGACTCCACCACCTGCCTGGGCAGCACATTCCAATGGCAAATGACTCAGTGAAGAACTTTCTCCTCACCTCCAGCCTAAACCTCCCCTGGCACAGCTTGAGACTGTGTCCTCTTGTTCTGGTGCTGCTTGCCTGGGAGAAGAGACCAACCCCCACCTGGCTACAACCACCTTTCAGGGGAGTTGTAGAGAGCAATGTGGTCACCCCTGAGCCTCCTCTTCTCCAGGCTAAGCAGCCCCAGCTCCCTCAGCCTCTCCTCACAGGGCTGTGCTCAAGGCCTCTCCCCAGCCTTGTTGCCCTTCTCTGGACAGGTTCAAGTGTCTTGCTGTCCTTCCTAAACTGAGGGGCCCAGAAATGGATACAGTACTCAAGGTGTTGTCCACAGCAATAAATCCACTGGCCTTAGATTCTTGCTGTCTGCAAAGCTGCCTGTGACAAGATGGTGATGTACAGCAACAACTGGTCTCGGTCTCCACATTAGCTGCAACAAGGATCCAAATGGTTTTGTGAGAAATCCTTAGGAAGGCTGCCAGAAGCCTCTGGCACACACTAACAGCTGGTTTGTGGTTGTGCACAGATACACAAATTCCTAACAGAGGTTAAATGCACTGCAGCAGCAGTTGTGTTCTGTTCCATGATATAAAGGGAGCAGAGATTCTGCAATTAATTAGAAGCTCACTCGAGAGGTGCTGGAGAATATCGCAGACTTGAGGCGTGGCAGAAAGACGGCGAAGCCGTGTTGTGTCATTCCTGCTGTGGTTTAGTTTTTAACACCTTTGCTCTTCACACATTCAAACAGGATCACAGATACCAGGCTCACAGGATGTTAGGGGTTGGAAGGGACCTCTGGAGATCTTCCAGTCCAACCCCCTGCCAGAGCAGGACCAGAGAATCCAGCACAGGTCACACAGGAACACATCCAGAAAGGGATGGAAAGCCTCCAGAGAAGGAGACTCCACAACCTCCCTGGGCAGCCTGTGCCAGTGCTCTGTCAGCCTCACAGTAAAGAAGTTCCTCCTCACGTCTAGGTGGAACCTCCTGTGCTGTAGTTTCCACCCACTGCCCCTTGTCCTAACACAGGGTGCAATTAAGCAGAGGCTGTCCCTGTCCCTTCCTTCTTGACCCCCAGCCCTCAGCTATTGATAGACATTGATCAGATCCCCTCTCAGTCTTCTCCTCTCCACACTAAACATCCCCAGGGCTCTCAGCCTCTCTTCACCAAGCAGGGCTCCAGTCCCTTCAGCATCCTTGGAGCCCTCCCTTGGACTCTCTCCAGCAGATCCCTGTCCCTCCTGAACTGAAGAGCCCAGAACTGCATGCAACATTCCAAGTGGGGCCTCACTAGGGCAGAGTAGAGGGGGAAGAGAAACCTCCCTGGATCTGCTGGACACACTCTTCTCAATGCACCCCAGGATCCCATTGGCCTTCTAGGCCACCAGGGCACATTGCTGTCCCATGCAGAACTTGTCCACCAGGACTTTGAGGTTCTTCTCCATGGGGCCAAAAGGAGTAGAGTAATACTTGGTTTGGATTTTTGTTGCAGATGTGTCAGATGCACAGCTTCTCACCCTTACCTTCATTTCCACAATGTTGTCTTTCTGGAGCAAACAGTGAATGACAGCAGGGCATCTCCACTCCACTGATCTCAGCGTGCCAGAAGAACCCAGCCTCTGCTTGGTTTCTTTATACTCCACGTAGTAGCGAAATTAAAATGTAGAAGCTGGTGCATGAATCCATTTTGTCTTGTATCCCATGTTCAGTAAAGGCTTTCCCTCCATCTTTTGATGTGGAAGGCTTTGAAGGTCTGCAGCGGGTCACATCGCTGTGTTTGTGTGCAGGATCCCACCACGGAAGAATACTAAGTATGCAGGTCTCGCTGCAGGCAGCCTTCAGGTGAGGAAGCTCGAGATAGCAAACTAGCCACAGCACAACCAGGGACAGGAGTGGGGCACTGCTCTCAGCAGCTTGTGGGCTGGCCAGGAGTCTTGGTGCAAGTAAGACCTGGTTTAGACCCCTTCAGTGAGTGCCCCCTCTCTCCACTCACTCATCCTTGTCCATTTCGGACAGCCTAGTGCCCAAGCTGAGGAGGGAAAGAGGGCCAGACAATTTGAAACTGTATATCCCAGTGCTTTTTTGTTCCAGGCTTTCCAGCTCTCTGGTACCTACCTCCACAGTGCAGCTTTAACATCACAGGCAGCAAAGGGCTCTGAGAGAGGATGGGCCAGCCCCCCACAGCCACCAGTGAACTGTTTTGAGGTCTCTTCTTTCACAGGTGTGGAGCTGGACCATACTGCTGGCAATTTCCCACCCTAAGGCAAACAGTTTGTATAAGGGATATCACCATGACCATCAGGCTACATTTTCAAATCTGTCATTCATTTTTCTTTCCACTCAGTCTTGGTTTTGCCAAATAAACATTTTCTTTTCCCCCACCTGTGAATGTTTATGCTCTCTTTGCCTGCCTTTTTTATTTTGAATAGAATAGGATAGGATAGAATAGAATAGAATAGAATAGAATAGAATAGAATAGAATAGAATAGAATAGACCAGGTTGGAAGAGACCTTCAAGATCATCACATCCAACCTATCATCCAACACCACCTAATCAACTAAACCATGGCACCTAGCACCCTATCAAGTCTCTTCCTGAACACCTCCAATGATGGTGACTCCACCACCTCCCCAGGCAGCCCATTCCAATGGGCAATCACTCTCTCTGTATAGAACTTCTTCCTAACATCCAGCCTAAACCTCCCCTGGCACAGCCTGAGACTGTGTCCTCTTGTTCTGGTGCTGGCTGCCTGGGAGAAGAGACCAACCTCTGCCTGTCCACAACCTCCCTTCAGGGAGTTATAGAGAGCAAGAAGGTCACCCCTGAGCCTCCTCTTCTCCAGGCTAAGCAACCCCAGCTCCCTCAGCCTCTCCTCACAGGGCTGTGTTCCAAACCCTCACCAACTTTGTTGCCTTCTCTGGACACCTTCCAGCAAGTCAACCTCCTTCCTAAACTGAGGGAACCAGAACTGGACACAGGACTCGAGGTGTGGCCTAACCAGTGCAGTGGACAGGGGCACAATGACCTCCCTGCTCCTGCTGGCCACACTCTTCCTGATGCAGGCCAGGATGCCATTGGCCTTCTTGGCTACCTGGACATACTGCAAGCTCATGTTCAGCCTATTATCAACCAGCACCCCCAGGTCCCTCTCTGCCTGGCAGCTCTCCAGCCACTCTGACCCCAGCCTGTAGCACTGCCTGGGGTTGCTGTGGCCATGTGCAGCACCTGGCACTTGGATGTGTTCAATCTCCTGCCCTTGGACTCTGCCATCTGCCCAGCCTGTCGAGGTCCCTCTGCAAAGCCTCTCTACCCTCCAGCAGATCAACTCCTGCCCCCAGCTTGGTGTTGTCCACAAATGTACTGCTGATGGACTCAATGCCCTCATCCAGATCATCAGTAAAGATGTTGAAGAGCATGGTGCCCAGCACTGATCCTTGGGGCACACCACTAGTGACTGGCCACCAGCTGGATGTGGCACCATTCTGTTCCCCCTTCTGTGGTATGAAGCAGCACTAGTAGTCATCTCCATGTGAAAAATAAATCCAAAAAAGGAAAAGAAAGCATAGTTTGGAACAGAGTGTTGTGCAGACACATTGTCCAGGGCAAACCTGCTTTATCCATTAAGGGAGAGAAAAACTCTCTTTTACACTGCAGCTTGCAAGCTGCTGTGAGGTGATGGAAGTTTTCAGATCTGGTAAAATCATCCATGTGGAAAGCCAGAGTGCTGAATGGTCCAGGTGAGATAGCTATTCAAACCCCCTGACTTGGAGCCCAACAAACAGCCAGCAGTTCTATGACCACCAGTTGTTTGCCTGAGTTAAAAACATACATCAACCTCTTGCCTTGAAGGGACATTGTGTCACAGAACTGTTGCAGTTCCCGGTGCCAGGCCTGGCAGTGCCCCACATCTGATTAAGATGAAGCTATTCTGTACAATTTGAACTCCAGCTGCTTACCAAGAGACCAAAACAAATCAAAGCCCCAGCACTAGTGGGAATTTCTGATGGTACTGATCTGGTACCTTAGCAGCATGGTGGAGCTTCTGCATTGCTTGCAGCTGTGACTCCTCCAGCTGGGTCCTCATCAGTGCCTGAGTGCAGTGAGTATTCAGCACACAGGGACCTGTTAGGGAATGCCAGGTGCTGCAGTGCATGAGTGAGGATTGCCCACAAGTGCAGCAATAAGGCAGGACAGCCTCTGTTCTGTCTCAGTTCTGGCAGCTAAGCTGGTGGCTTAGCTGAGCCAAGTGGTGGAGGGCCAGTGGTGTGATATCTGTGCTCCACTGTCCTCCTCAGGTGCCTGCTGGTGGAACAAGAGGAAGATTTAGGGGTCTGGTGCAAAAAGAGATGTGAACTCGATGATGCCTTGACAGTCAGAAAACCTCTGCTGAGGGGTCTGCTGCAGGATGAGTTTGATGGCCTCGGGGTGGGGGGTAGAAGGGAGACTCCTTAGAGCTGTGCTGCTTCTTTCTTTCTAGCTCCTAGCTCCCGCGAGGCAGCGGTGCTAGGAGCATCCCCTTGTGATGGGGGTGATGCTCCCCAGGTGTTTGGGGTAGTAAGGGCTGCTGGTATGACTTTTAGAGGAGAGTGGCCCTGCCTCATTTCCTGTCTGGTGTTCCAGTGAAGGAGTGCTAGAGAATAAATCAGACGACTCCTCAGGAGGAGGTCTGCTTGCACTGCTGACTGCATGGTGGCTGAAGTTGTCTGTAGTCTTTTACAGGTCAGTGTGAGTTTGCTTTGCTCATGCTCACAGCCGAGTCTGAGCTGCCTCTCTTCACCACCACCGTCCTGAGTTGTGCATCAGAGTATCTCAGTCCAAGTCCAGCGCTGTGCTGGAGCAGCTGTGCAGCTCCCTGGGGACTTGGAGCATGGCTAAAGCTTGTTCTGCTGTCCTAGAAGTGCAGCTACTCGGAAAGGTGCCGAACCTAGCTCACAGGGAGCCAGCTTAGCTACCGAGCACAGCCTAGCTGCTGCGGCACAGCAGATCGCCCCCTGGAACTGCCTCCAAGTGCCACAGCTTGCCAGCTCACCGGATCCCTCAGCTATTCCTGTGCCACAGCCCTGGGCAGGAGTGGGTGTTTCCCTGTCACGCTCAGGGACCAGGTATCCTTTCGGGTGCTGTGCAGGAGGGAAGCGGCATTTGCTCTGTGCCGTGCCGGCAGGGCTTGGGTTGTGTTCTGTTGGATGTCTTTGGGTGGCTCAGGAAGCCTCAGGGTAGATTCATATGTTGTGCATCCCAGATGGTAGCTCTGGCATGATGTGGCCACTGCTGCTCTGTCCCACTGCATGAGGCCTTTATGTACCTCTGTGCCTGTGTTTTGCCTGCTTTGTCTATACAAGCTGCTCAGGGCAGAGACTGGGATGTGTAACTCTGTGTGCAGGAACCAAGTCTTTATGGAAGGCAGAGGAGCTGATTTTATACTGTTATTGATGACAAACAGTATCTCAACATAACAACAAATTGATTTTTTTAATCATTTCCTCCTCTTCTCCTACTACTGGAGGCGCTCATTCTGTCTGTTAACCTTTAAAGCCATGCTACTAAATTTGCTTTATTGCTTAAAAACCAAAGTGGATTTCCCTGAGGCTGCTTCAGAAATCACTTGCTTTGTTATCACAGGATCAACAATTCAATGAAGACATCTGTTTGTTGTTTGTTTTTTATTTTACCTCAAGCTATCTTAAGAAAGAATATCAGGATGTATATAAAGAACAACTGTTGAAGTAGTTCAGAAGTTCTGCTGTTCCTGTCACAAGCTGTGCAACAGCTGTACCACCCCAAAATGCTCATTCATCCCTGGAATGGTCTGGGTTGTTCCAAATCATAGAATCACAGAGTGGTCTGGGTTGGAAGGGACCTCCAAAGCTCATCCAGTCCAAGCCCCTCTGCAGTCAGCAGGGAGCATCCTCAACTAGATCAGGTTGCCCAGAGCCCTCTCCAGCCTCACCTTGAATATCTCCAGGCATGGGGCCTCAACCATCTCTCTGGGAAACCTGTTCCAGTGTTCCACCACCCTCATGGTGCAGAACTTGTTCCTAACATCCAATCTCAATCTGCTCTGCTCTAGTTTAAGCCATTGCCCCTGGTCCTCTTGCTGCAGGCCTTTGCAAACAGTCTCTCTGCAGCCTTCTTGTAGCCCCTTCAGGTACTGGAAGGTTGCTCTGAGGTCTCCCTGGAGTCTTCTCCTCTCCAGGCTGAACACCCCCAGCTCCCTCAGCCTGTCCTCATGGCAGAGCTGCTCCAACCCCCTGAGCATTTTCATGGCCCTCCTCTGGACCCTCTCAATCAGGTCCATGTCCTTCCTGTGTTAAGGGCTCCAGAGTTGGACACGGTGCTTTAGGTGAGGTCTCATCAGAGCAGAGTAAATCTTTGCACACATTGTTTATTTTCCTTTTGTACTATAAACTGGGCAGACCCAAAAAAGTACTGCAGAGAGAGGTTTGCAGTGGGAGTAGTGAGGCAGCTGCTCCATGTGGCAGTGGTGTATGTGAGCAGGCAGACCTTTGCTCTCTCTGCAAGCCTCCCCTTCACAGATTATCATCACACAGATGAGAAAGAGGAATACCACAAGTGTGCAAGAAGAAACAAGAAAAACACTTGGGGACAGCTGGCTGATTTGTGGAACTCACTGCTGCAGTACTTTACAGAATCACAGACACATTCAGGTAGCAAAAGACCCCAGGATCACCAAGTCCAACCCAGAACCCTATTCTACAAGGATCACCCCTAAACCACAGCCCCAAGCACCACATCCAAACCACCTTGAAACACATCCAGCCTTGGGGACTCCACCACCTCCCTGGGCAGCACATTGCAATTCCTGACCACTCTTGATGGGAAAAAATTCTTCCTCCTGTCCAGTCTGAACCTGCCCTGCTGCAGCTTGAGGCTCTTCCCTCTTGTTCTCTGGCCAATTACCTGTGAGAAGAGACTAGCACCAACCTCTTCACAGCCTCCTTTCAGGGAGCTCTTCCTTGGCTATAGACTCAGGGAAGATTTGTTGCTCTTCCTTGGCTATGGGCTCAGGGAAGCTGTGTTGCTCTTCCTTGGCTATAGGCTCAGGGAAGCTGTGTTGCTCTTCCTTGGCTATAGGCTCAGGGAAGCTGTGTTGCTCTTCCTTGGCTATAGGCTCAGGGAAGCTGTGTTGCTCTTCCTTGGCTATAGGCTCAGGGAAGCTGTGTTGCTCTTCCTTGGCTATAGACTCAGGGAAGATTTGTTGCTCTTCCTTGGCTATGGGCTCAGGGAAGCTGTGTTGCTCTTCCTTGGCTATAGACTCAGGGAAGATTTGTTGCTCTTCCTTGGCTATGGGCTCAGGGAAGCTGTGTTGCTCTTCCTTGGCTATAGACTCAGGGGATTTGTGCTCTTCCTTGGCTATAGGCTCAGGGAAGCTGTGTTGCTCTTCCTTGGCTATAGACTCAGGGAAGATTTGTTGCTCTTCCTTGGCTATGGGCTCAGGGAAGCTGTGTTGCTCTTCCTTGGCTATAGACTCAGGGAAGCTGTGTTGCTCTTCCTTGGCTAATGGCTCAGGGAAGCTGTGTTGCTCTTCCTTGGCTATAGGCTCAGAGAAGCTGTGTTGCTCTTCCTTGGCTATAGGCTCAGGGAAGCTGTGTTGCTCTTCCTTGGCTATAGGCTCAGGAAGCTGTGTTGCTCTTCCTTGGCTAATGGCTCAGGGAAGCTGTGTTGCTCTTCCTTGGCTATGGGCTCAGAGAAGCTGTGTTGCTCTTCCTTGGCTATAGTCAGGGAAGCTGTGTTGCTCTCCTTGGCTATGGCTCAGAGAAGCTGTGTTGCTCTTCCTTGGCTATGGGCTCAGGGAAGCTGTGTTGCTCTTCCTTGGCTATAGGCTCAGGGAAGCTGTGTTGCTCTTCCTTGGCTATAGGCTCAGGGAAGCTGTGTTGCTCTTCCTTGGCTAATGGCTCAGGGAAGCTGTGTTGCTCTTCCTTGGCTATGGGCTCAGAGAAGCTGTGTTGCTCTTCCTTGGCTATGGGCTCAGGGAAGCTGTGTTGCTCTTCCTTGGCTATAGGCTCAGGGAAGCTGTGTTGCTCTTTCTTGGCTATAGGCTCAGGGAAGGGAAGCTGTGTTGCTCTTCCTTGGCTATAGACTCAGAGAAGTTGTGTTGCTCTTCCTTGGCTATAGGCTCAGAGAAGCTGTGTTGCTCTTCCTTGGGTATAGACTCAGAGAAGCTGTGTTGCTCTTCCTTTTGTTCTCACTAAATTTTGTGATTTAATTGGGATTCAGCAATGCCCCTGATGGAAATGAAAAGAAAGATTCAGGCAGGAGAAAAAGCAACCTATGTGAAAATGAAGCACAGTGTACAGGAAGTTGTGGTAAATTGGATGCCACAGAAGGTGAAATCTGAGTGAGTTACTTTCCCAGGGAGCATCTGATGTCATTCTTCATCTACTAACTAAAGGAGTCCAATTGCCATTGATACTGAGGCTATTTTGTGTGGCCCATTTTGTCTGTTGTAATATCTCTGAGAGGTGCCTGCTGGGGAAATGAGACTGGTGAAGACCAGAGCAGGGCAGAATCACCCTCCCCGCTTGGACTTTGTGGCAAGAGTAGCTTGTTGGATCGGGACCATTATTCTTCTGCATCTCCAGCAGAAATTTTTGCTGGGAGTGAATTAAGTGACTGTGGCTGCTGCTTTTAGGGTTTAAAAACATTTTCCAGGTTGCAGGGGCAGAGGATGAGTACAGGACCGGAGTGCAGTGATCAGCAGGGCTGTGGTGCATGTGAGAGCCGACCTGGTGCACGTTCAGATCACCCTGAAATAAGTGTGAAGTGGGCCTTAAGTACTGCCCAATTGCCCGCTCTGTGGTCACTGTGGAAACACCTACTTAAGGGGTCAGAAGAGTGGAGCAGCTGACCTCTTGATGGACCTTGATTGCTTCTTTATTGATGTTACTGTAAATCAGCAGAGAAGGAATTGGCACTGGCAAAGGTAAAATGAAGCTATAGGAACCTGTCACATCCTGCAGGGTTATGGAGGTGAAGAGCTAAAGCTGCAGTGCAGGAAATGTGCATATTAAAGGTGTCAGTATTCCCTGGCTCTAAGAGTCAGGCAGTGTAGCAGTTTCGGTGCTGGTGCATCACCTCTGGCTGACCTCCGATGAACATTGCCCCTTGCCTTGACTCTGGCATCAAATGCATGCCTTTGGCCTTGCATTCTGGTTGGTGAGGCTGGCCTGAAGCCCTGCTGCAGGGCTTTCCAGGAGGTGAAGCCTTGTCTCTGAAGCATTAGCTCCTCACTGCATCCTTCTCCCTCCTAGCAATTTAAGGAAGATTTACATTTGGTTGTGGTAGGTGAGCAATCCACCACCCTAATGGAAGAGCCCTCAAGTGACAGTCCTGTCTCTGGCAGCCTATTTAACATGTGGCTGGCAAAAGCCTGTAGCCTTCTCCAGTTCAATTCATGGATGATTTTAAGCTTCTTTTTTAAAAGTAACTATTTTTGCAAGGCACTTTTTTAGCAGGAATAGGCACTTTACTGTGTCCAAAAATCAGGAATAGCCTTGCCCATGTGTGACAGAAATAACCTAGCAGCTGGAAGAAAAGTTAATGTGTTCATCTTAGGGGGAAGAAGTCAGACTCATAGAATCACAGACCATACAAGAGACCTTAGAGATCATCTAATCAGAGAAGCAGAGAAGCAGTCACAGAATCGTCTGGGTTGGAAGGGACCTCCAAAGGTCATACAGTCCAAGCCCTCTGCAGTCAGCAGGGACATCTGCAACTAGATCAGGTTGCCCAGAGCCCTCTCCAGCCTCACCTTGAATAGCTCCAGGCATGGGGCCTCAACTACCTCCCTGGGAAACCTGTTCCAGTGTTCCACCACCCTCATGGTGCAGAACTTGTTCTTCATATCCAATCGAAATCTGCTCTGCTCTAGTTTGAAGCCATTGCCCCTGGTCCTGTCCCTGCAGGCCTTTGCAAACAGTCTCTCTGCAGCCTTTTTGTAGCCTCCTTCAGGTACTGGAAGGTTGCTCTTAGGTTTCTCTTCTCCAGGCTGAACACCCCCAGCTCCCTTGTAGCAGGGATCCTTGTCCCTGATCATTTTCATGTCCCTCCTCTGGACCCTCTCAATCAGGTCCATGTCCTTCCTGTGTTGAGGGCTCCAGAGCTGGATACAGCACTGTAGGTCAGGTCTCCCCGCAACAGAGCAGAGGGGCAGGATCCCTTCTGCCCATCTCTGGCCACACTGCTTTGGATGCAGCCCAGGCTGCCCTTGGCCTTCTGTGCTGCAAGCTCACCCTGCCTGCTCCTGTCCAGCTTCTTGTCCACCGTCACTCCCAAGTCCTTTTCCTCAGGGCTGCTTTCTATCCCCTCATCCTCTAGTGTGTATATCCAACCTCCTGCCATGGGAGGCAGACAACTTACTCAAGGCCCATGCAGCCTGGAGATGAGGGGATGAACGTTTGGCTTTAGCTAAGGCTGTTTTGTGCCTGTGAGGAACCAATTAATTAAACAAGTTTCCATATTGGACAGATGGTTTGTAGGTTATATTTTACATATAATAGCATGCAGGAATGTATTGAATCCTATTCTTTTCTGCATTTCACTTACACTGTTACTGAGCTTTAATAGAACTGTGTTGGAAAGCAAGCGTTCTCCATCTAGGCTATGCACCATTTCAGCTGTGAAAAGAGAAACAGCACCTTGAGTCCTGTGTCCAGTTCTGGGCCCCTCCATTTAAGAAAGATGTTGAGATGCTGGAATGTGTCCAGAGAAGGACAACAAGGCTGGGGAGGGGTCTCAAGCACAGACCTATGAGGAGAGGCTGAGGGAACTGGGAGTGTTTAGCCAGGAGAAGAGGAGGCTCAGGGAGACCTTATTGCTGTCTACAATTACCTGAAGGGAGGTTGTAGCCAGGTGAGGGTCGGTGTCTTCTCCCAGGCACCCAGTGACAGAAGGAGAAGACACAAGCTGCCCCAGGGGAGGTTTGGGCTGGCTGTGAGGAAGAAATTCTTCCCAGAAAGAGAGATTGTCCATTGGGATGTGCTGCCCAGGGAGGTGGTGGAGTCACCATCCCTGGAAGTGTTTAAAACCAGCCTGGATGAGGCACTCAGTGCCGTGGGTGGGTTGATTAGATGGCATTGGGTGACAGGTTGGACCTGATGATCTCAAAGCTCTTTTCCAACCTGGTTAATTCTGTGATTCTGTCATCTTCATTATGCTCCTTGCAGAGTTAATTTCTTGGAGACTTCAAATCTGTTTCTAATTGAGTGTCTCTGCATCTTCTGGAACAAGCACAAGAGGGGTTAAAAAACAAAAGGCAAACCAGGAGAAGATCAGGGCCCAGTAATATTTTAACTGGGAGCAATGTCCAATTGTTGTGTGGGGCTACCTTGACACCTTGTTATGACCGGTAAAAGGCTATTTTAATATTCAATAAGTGGAGTGATTCATAAAAATTAATTAATAATTTTATGAATCATAAAAATCCCACAAAAATATTAAATAAAACCTACTTACAGGTTTGAGATGTTGGGTCGTGGAACAGCTGCCTCACCAGCAGGCACAAGTAACAATTTAAACAATAGGTACTAAAATCCAGAAACAACAAACAGCACTTTAAACTGTAAAGAAAAGGAAGACAGCAGCCACAACAACCCCATGCAGAGCTACAGGCTGGGGTCAGAGTGGCTGGAGAGCTCCCAAACAGAGAGAGACCTGGGGGTGCTGATTGACAGCTGCCTGAACATGAGCCAGCAGTGTGCCCAGGTGGCCAAGAAGGCCAATGGCATCCTGGCCTGCATTAGGAATAGTGTGGCCAGCAGGAGCAGGGAGGTCATTGTGGCCCTGTACTCTGCACTGGTTAGGCCACACCTTGAGTCCTGTGTCCAGTTCTGGGCCCCTCAGTTTAAGAAGGACATTGAGACACTTGAAGGTGTCCAGAGAAGGGCAACAAGGCTGGGGAGAGGCCTTGAGCAAAGCCCTGTGAGGAGAGGCTGAGGGAGCTGGGGTTGTTTAGCCTGGAGAAGAGGAGGCTCAGGGGAGACCTCATTGCTCTCTACAACTACCTGAAAGGTGGTTGTAGCCAGGAAGGGGTTGGTCTCTTCTCTCTAGCAACCAGCACCAGAACAAGGGGACACAGTCTCAGGCTGCACCAGGGGAAGTTTAGGCTGGAGGTGAGGAGAAAGTTCTTCCCTGAGAGAGTTGTTCGCCATTGGAATGTGCTGCCCAGGGAGGTGGTGGAGTCACCGTCCCTGGAGGTGTTCAAGAGGGGATTGGATGTGGCACTTGGTGCCATGGTCTAGTCATGGGGTCTGTGGTGACAGGTTGGGCTCGATGATCTTTGAGGTCTCTTCCAACCTTGGTGATACTGTGAGACTGTAACATTAGCAATGGAGCCGGAGATTGCCCACAAGGTGTGTGTGGGGGGAACTCCCGGATTCCCCAGGGCACCAGACCTCCAATAGATGCTTATAAAACCCAGATAGTGTAATTCCTCACTGATCCTGATACCTCGTGGCACACGTTAGGATTTAAACAAAACCAACGTGGCCTCGACCACGTGGAAGCTGCAGGAGCAGAGTCTCACTTTCTGTTGGTGTCTGCAGCCTGTTGCTGAGGCAGGATTTGCTCCTGAAGGGTTTGTAGCTGAAAGCTTTGTAGAAAGGAGGTTCCTCTGCTGCAATCCTTTCGCAGCGGTGCTCGCTCCTTGCTCCAGTCAAATGAAGCTGTCCTGGGGACTCAGCTCCTCTGGGGGTTTTGCCTCTCGGCCCAGCGAGACTCATCTGTCTGCTCCTGGGCTTTACAATGCTATACAGTGATACAATACAACACAATATAATACAATACACCAGGTTGGAAGAGACCTTCAAGTTCATCGCGTCCAACCCATCAACCAATCCAACCCACCTAAACAACTAACCCATGGCACCAAGCACCCCATCAAGTCTCCTCCTGAGCACCTCCAATGAAGGTGACTCCACCACCTCCATGGGCAGCACATTCCAATGGGCAATCACTCTCTCTGTGTAGAACTTCTTCCTAACATCCAGCCTAAACCTCCCCTGGTGCAGCCTGAGACTGTGTCCTCTTGTTCTGGTACTGGCTGCCTGGGAGAAGAGACCAACCTCTGCCTGGCTACAACCTCCCTTCAGGGAGTTGTAGAGAGCAGTAAGGTCACCCCTGAGTCTCCTTGATACAGGTATTGCAGCCTATAGAAAGGGTTTTCTCCAAACGTGGCCAAAGGCCTCTTGGGCTCCAGGACATGTTCAGACAAGCCTGGGGCAACGTGGCCATTAGCCTGAAAAAACAGACCTGCTGGCTCCTGCCCCATTACAGTATCACAGTCACAGTATCACAGTAAGACAGCAAGGGGTCTTTGCAGTCCTGTCTGGGTAAACTGAAACACAGTTCAGCTTCCAAGCTAGGCTTGTGGTTCCTTCCAGAGCATGGACAATTGCAAGGCCAGGCTCTGGCTCTTTGGGCTGGTGCTTATAGATTTCCCAAGACAATGCTGGCCAGTGACAGCACAGATGGAGGGATAAAACCCTGACACTGTAACCTATAGAAAGGCTTCTCTCCAAACATGGCCAAAGGCACGCCCGCCTCAGGCTCCAAGGCATGAAAACCCAGACCTGAAAAGCCTGAAAAGCCTGAAAAACCAGGGCTACTGGCTCCTGCCTCATCGTCTGCTTCAGAGCATCTTTGAGGCTTTTTGTCCCTTCGGGACACACCTTTTTATGCTTTATTGCTCTTTTGGAAAGAAAAGTCACATCTCCCTTGTGCAGAATGCTCATCCTGCTCAACAAGAGCTGACAGGATGGCCCAGATCTCCCAGGACTTTGGGGGTATGTCTGTGCTGGGCCCCTTCCTCTGTGTCCCATCTCTGCAGCTGGAAGAGAAATGTGCCAAGGAACAGGGTGACACAGAGTCCCCACCAAAACTGCCAGGATGGGCAAATCAAAGGGGTGTGGTCTTTTGTAGATTGGGGTGGATTTGGATGGATTTCACTCATTTAATGAAGGAATTCAGCTGTTGTTAGCAAGTATTTTAAATGAAGCAAAGGAGTGTCACCCAGAGTGGCCTTTGGTTTTGAATACAGGTTAACCACGATGCTTGGTATTGCTATTTCAGGAAAAATTATCCCCAAATGTATCTGCCAGTTGGTGCAAAACCCTTTAATCACATCAGTGATGGATTTTTGGGAAACCTCGACAGCCTTCTGCAGAAATCTCCAGTCCAGTATTCCCAGTTGGTAGAGAGTTACATTATGCAGCCCAGGAAGAGAAATGAAAGCTCTCTGCACTGGAAGAGGATAACCTCCTCAGTGTCAGTGTGCATCTGACAAGCTGGAAATGTGACTGCACTCTTTGGAAGGACCTTGTAGTACACTGATGAAATGGTTGAAATGGTCGTGGGAACAATAGGTGCAGTTTGGTGACGTGCACTCAGACACTGCTGTTTCACAGAGATCACAGAATATATTCACCTGGAAGACACTTCCAGGCTCATCCAGTCCAACCTTTAACCCAGCACTGCAGGGTCAACACCAAACCATGTCCCTAAGCACCAGCTCCAAGGCTGCTTGAACGTCTCTGGGATGGTAACTCCACCACTGCCCTGGGCAGACCATTCCAATGGCTGAGAACCCTCTGTGGGAAGAAATATTTCCCAGCATCCAGCCTGAGCCTCCTCTGCAGCAGCTTGGAATAATTTCCTCTGGTTCTGTCTCTTGCCACCAAGGAGCAGAAGCTGCCCCCTCCTCACTCTAACCTCCCTTCAGGTAGTGGTGCCGAGCTGAGATATTACAGACACTGGATTGTGACATCTGTCAGTCAAACCCAGATCAATGTCAGCTGGGAAATGCTACTTTGCTGTGGAAAGCAGCACAGAGCTTTGCCCAGCTGCCATAAAAGACTGCAAATTTCAGGCATCTATCAGCATCAGAGCTAAGTTCTGTGAAGAAACACTTAGAGGCAGAGTGCAGAGACACCAAGGCTTTGCAAGTTATTGCCTCTAGCATCTGGACCATGGCACAATTCATGTCATAATGGACTTCTTAATGTATACACAGTGGGGACCCTACTCATACTCTGCTGATGTTGTCCAAGCCAGTCATAAAACCACTAACCCAGTCTGTCTCAAACCACTACAGAGACTGGTACAGTGTTAATTAGATTAATTTCTGAGCCCTATTGTGCAGATTAGCCAAATCATTAAGCCAGTGTCATCTCTGGCCTTCTCTGTTTGTGCACAGCAAGCTATTGAGGGCTTGAACCTCTTTGTCAATGCACTGAGTGTGATAAGAGCTGATGAAGGTCTATCAGCTAACATCTGAGAAATGGCAGAGAAAGTAGCCTTAAACCACCACTGAGCAACTCAGAACTGCCCCTTCCCTGCAGCAGAAAGGTAGTGGAAGGTGACCCATGTGCTCTCATATGAAGCAAATAAGCCTTTTACTTGCCAGCTTTTGATTGTGCTTGAATGATGTGGAACTCGATTGCAGGACAGGAAAGCAGCTGCAGGCACTGCAGATTGGGCCTGGCTGTGCTGGAGGCTCTGCAGGAAGCTAATGGTGACAGCCTGCTGGGCATCTGCACTCTGCTGCAGCTTTACCTGTCAACGGGAGCAGCAAAGAGGGTTTGGGCTTTCACTGGCTTGTAGACTCCGATAAAGGCAAAGCATTTCTGGTGGGAAGAATGGAGGGTGGAGGAGGAGCAGAAGGAGAAGTGAAGGGGGACACCGTAGGTCTCTCCCTCAAAAGAGATCATAGCTCAGTGGGCCAGGGCGCCCGGTGATGGTCTGAATGTTGCTTTGTGCCAGAAGAAAGAGCCAAATCCTCCAGCCCTCAAGCTTGAGCACGAGCTGCTTGTGCTGAAGTTGGCTGAATAGGATGGATCTCTTCCTGGGAGCTCCTTCCCCAGTGTGAAATGTGTCTGTGCTGAAGAATCACAGAATCACAGAATGCCAGCGGCTGCAAGGGACCTCTAAAACTCATCCAGTCCAACCCCCCTGCCAGAGCAGGGTCACCTACAGCAGGTCACACAGGAACACATCCAGGCAGGTCTTGAATATTTCCAGAGAGGGAGACTCCACAACCCCCATGGGCAGTCTGGTCCAGGGCTCTGTCACCCTCACAGGCAAAAAATACTTCCTCCTGTTCTGCCTCAGCTTCCACCCCTGCCCCTTATGCAGTCATGGGCATCCCCCAGCAGAGCCTGGCTCCAGCCTCTGGGCACTCACCCTGCACAGCTTTAGCAACAGCAATGAGGTCACCTCTCAGGCTCCTCCTCTCCAAGCTCCAGAGCCCTCAGCTCCTCAGGCTCTCCTCAAGAGGAAGATGTTCCACTCCATCATTTCCATGGCTCTGTGCAGGTCTCTTTCAAGCAGTTCCCTGAGGTCCTTCTTGAACTGAGGGGTCCAGCACTGGACACAATATTCCAGATGTGGCCTCACCAGGGCAGAGCAGAGGGGTTGGAGTTGCATTTTCACAAAAGCTTTTGGTTTGAACAGGTTGGCATTTCCCCAGGAAAAATCCATTGGGTTGGAAAGTTTCCAAACAGCTCTGGTGCAAAACAATGTGACTGAATTTCAGAACTCCTTTAGAACTGCCAGGAGCAGGGCGGGGGGGGGGGGACACACTCACAGGGAGCTGCAAGCAGGCACATGGATGTGCTTTGAAAATGGAGTTGAAGAAGGAACTCGTTTGACAACTACTTATTAAAGCCATAGCTGCAGAATCACAGGCTCTGAAATTAGCCTCCCTGCTTCAGTGGAAGTGTCTCTGCTCATTCTCTTATTTATCTCTGTCTGCTGTCTCCACTGGGGCAATCTTGCTCAGGAACTTCCAACCAGCCCTTTTGCTCCCTGACTCCTCTCTTTTCTCTGTGTGTTTTGGGCAGAGAGGACTTTAGCCTAGGGATCAGATGATTTACAGAGTGGGAAAAATATTGCTTTGTAATAAAAGGAGGATATTCAATAAACCCCAGATTTAATATCCAGCCTAACAGAACACCCTGATGAATGTAATTGCATTCTAAGCATTGTGATTGAATTTTTGATCCATATTGCATTGTTTGGCTTGGGAATCTTTTATGGGGAAAAATCAAAAATAATAATAATACTAAAAAAAATGTGTCTGGAGATTAAAGGATTACTGAGTTTTTAAGAAGCCTAGGCAGCTGCTGAAGCATCTGAATATTCTTGCCTCAATTTGTTGGGAGAGCTATGCTGATGTTTTCTGTTCCAGCAAGAGATGGGTTTCAAGCCAGAATAGCTCAGGAGAAGCAGGGGACAAGAGGGATAGAATAGAATAGAATAGAATAGAATAGAATAGAATAGAATAGAATAGAATAGAGAATAGAATAGAATAGAATAGAATAGAATAGAATAGAATAGAATATAGAATGGAATGGAATGGAATGGAATGGAATGGAATAGAATAGAATAGAATAGAATAGAATAGAATAGAATAGAATAGAATAGAATAGAATAGAATAGAATAGACCAGGTTGGAAGAGACCTTCAAGATCATCACATCCAACCTATCATCCAACACCACCTAATCAACTAAACCATGCAACCAAGCACCCCATCAAGTCTCCTCCTGAACACCTCCAATGATGGTGACTCCACCACCTCCCCGGGCAGCCCATTCCAATGGGCAATCACTCTCCCTGTGTAGAATTTCTTCCTAACCTCCAGCCTAAACCTCCCCTGGTGCAGCCTGAGACTGTGTCCTCTTGTTCTGGTGCTGGCTGCCTGGGAGAAGAGACCAACCTCTGCCTGTCCACAACCTCCCTTAAGGCAGTTGTAGAGAGCAATAAGGTCACCCCTCAGTCTCCTCTTCTCCAGGCTAAGCAACCCCAGCTCTCTCAGCCTCTCCTCATAGGGCTTATGTTCCAAACCCCTCACAGGCAGGGCAGGTCCTTCTACAGGTGAACAAACTGCAGGGCATCGGTTGCAAACTGCAGGAAAGAGTGCTGTAATTGAAACAAGAGTGTCCAGAATTACTGTGGGGGAGGGAGGAGGGTTTCCTGTTTTCTGATGGGGTGGAAGGAGTGAACAGTGACCTGCATCCACTCAAACCCAAGGAGTCACTCATTGGTGCTCTCCCTTAGTGGCAAGATGTGTGGCTAATGTGCTGGAGCCTTTAACTCATGAAAATATGGTTCCTCCAGGAGACATCGAGGGAGCTACTGTGTTTGCAAAATGGGTTTGGGCAGTGGAGGCAGGACTCCAGCAAGCACATTCAGTGGGAAAGTGTAGAGTCTTGCACCTGGGAAAGAACCCCATGGAGCACGAGAGGTTGGGGGCTGACCACCTGGAGAGCAGTGAAGTGGAAAAGGATGTTGGGGTCCTAATGGATGGGAGGTTGGCAATGTGCTCCGGTGGCCAAGAAGGCCAATGGCATCCTGGGGTGGATTGGAAGGGCTGTGGTTAGTAGGTCAGAGAGGTTCTTCTTTCCCTCTACTCTGCCCTGCTGAGGCTGCATCCGGAATATTGTGTCCAGTTCTGGGCCCCTCAGTTCAGGAAGGACCATCACAAAGCATTAAAAGTGAGAACAGAACTAAAGAGCTGAACAATAAAAGCAGCACTGGGGGAAAGTGCCTGGGGAAGGAGCTTTTTTATTTCTTCTATCCAGTGCTTTTGATTAGACACAACAACATGGGGCAGGGGGAGAGGCTGGAGCAAGTGGGTGAGGTTTGCTCCTATCTCTAAATCCCAGTCTTTCTAAGTGCATTGCACAAAGGTAGATCTCCCAGAACATTTCAAGGTCCAAAGTGGTTTTGTTCATGAGAAAGAAGCCCATTACACATGGGGGTAGGGGGAGGAAGTCTTCATTACATCTAAGAGAGCAGGGGAGAAAATTGAGCAAGGGGAAAGCTGCTGTCTGTCTGAAACTTCTGGCTGGGTTTAAAACCAATCTGGAGTGAAGCATTTAGAGTCTTCTGTGCTTTTCAGGTTAGGCATAGCCCATGGCCAGAACTGCAGATTCACATCTGTTCCTCCATCTTTTTCTTTAAAATCCTGTGAGGTGTTCAGAATTAGGCTGAAATTTGGGCTCTTGTGTGTGCTGGAGACATCAGAAGTAGTTGTTCCACATACCCCTGACCTTGGGCAAATTGTGTGTTCTTACACTACATTGTTCAGGCTCCTTTGTCATTTTCTAGCAGCAGATGCAGAAAAAGAGATATACCCTAAACCAAGAGACTGCCGTGGTTGTAAACTGGAATCCTAAATGCTATAATTATGTGACAGGCCTTGGCTCCTGTGGACTTCCAAGCCTAGTGCAAACAATTGAGATGGCTTTTTGTGTGCGCTCTTAGTCCTCAGCCAAGCCAAGCCTGTGCTGTGAACGTGTTTGGGGTATCACCATAGTCTAACCAGGTCTCTTCTGTTTGATAAAGTGCCTTGGCACTTGAATTCTTTCTTTCTTTTTTTTACCTATATAGCAGAGAGTGGTGGAAGTTGTCCACAGCAAACACCTTGTCCAGTGAAAGTAATGGAAAGCCCTGGCTTGATCTGCCAGTCTTAGCTGCAGCAGTTACAGCCTGGCTGAAGAGCTGCACCTGTGGTAATCACATTTTGTCCCTCTCAGCCTTCTGGAGTGACCCTTGTCAGCTGAGCTGGATATGCAGAGGGAGTCAGTTCAGCAGTGCTCTGGGTGCAATTATGATCTTTGTTTTTGAGGTTGCTGGATGTGAGCAGCAGCTCAGAGAACTTTGGGGCTCGCATGCAACGAGCAGCATTTTCTGGTGCTATTTGAGTGGAATGAGTGCCATGCCTGCGAGGCAGTGGGAGCACTTGGGCTCCTTCTATCCTCCTGCACCAACCTCTCCTTTGGCCAGATGAAGCAAAGTGGGGTTTGTTGGTGTTGTGTTGGTTTTGGTGTTTGTTGTTCTTGTTTGGTTTGGTTAAAAGGCGGGGAGAGGGGGTGGGGAGGGGGAAGGATTGGAGTTTTCTTCTCATTATACATTCTTCTCCCAATGGAGGAGTGAAGCTGTCTGGTTTTCACTGCCCAATGTGCAAAGACGAGGCTGTAGGAAGCCAAAGCTCTGCAGATGGTTGTGAATGCAGTTGTGGACAGCCACAGTCACCTGCTAGGCTCTCATAATTGATATTTGGATTTGCATGTGTCTGTCATTGCTCTGCTTATGGTGATAATGCTCACGGCGATGGAGCTTAGCATCTTTTTGTTTTGTTAGAAGAGAAAGCTCCTTAAGCCCTGTGTATTTAAATGAAACTCATGTAATTCATAGGAGTTAAAGGATGAAAAAAATAAATAAATACAGGATCATAATTATTTTTGCCCAGAAAAGAAAAAAAAAATCCATTAATCCTGCCCTCCCTTCCTTGCCAGCAGCAGCCAGAAAAGCAAATCACCAAGGTCCTGCGGCAATCATTTCCTAGCAAGCTTTTTGCACTTTCTTGACCTCTTTTCTGCTCTGCTGTGATGGGAAAGAAAGGGCAGAAACGGGAGATAACCGAGGGGGTTACTCTGTGCTGGGAAGTGTGTGTGTGTGGTGTGTGTGTGTGTGTGGTGTGAACCTAGCTGTCATTGTGGTGCCCAGAGCAAAGGCAGCTCAGTGATCCCCTCTGCTTCCAAGGGCTGAGGAGCCAGCTTCACTCTGCTCGCCACCGTTGAGTGTGGCAAAAAACATCAGCCCAGCTCTGATGGGTCAGGTCAGTTTGCTTTGGAAACAGCCACTTCCCCCAGGGACAATTTGCTGGTCACAAGCAGTTTACAATATATAGTGGTCAGATATTAGACTTGAACTGGCTTGCTGTGGAAAATCATAGAATCATAGAATTGCCAGGGTTGGAAGGGACCTCAAGGATCAGCCAGTTCCAACCTCCCTGCCATGGGCAGGGACACTTCACACTAGAGCAGCTTGCTCACAGCCACATCCAGCCTGGTCTTAAATACCTTCAGGGACGAGGCCTCCCTGGACAACCTCTGCCAGTCTCTCACCACCCTCATGGGGAAGAACTTCTTCCTAACATCCAATCTCAATCTACCCATTGCTAGTTTTGCTCCATTCCCCCCAGTCCTAGCACTACCTGACACCCTAAAAAGTCCCTCCCCATCTTTCTTGTACCCCCTTCATATACTGGAACAGCCCCAACTCTCTCAGTCTGCCTCCACAGGAGCGGAGCTCCAGCCCTCTGATGATCATCTGAAACGATGCCGCAGATACTAATGCCGTGTGAAATAATCATTAAAAGGTTCAGGATGCACAGCTGGCACTGTGACATGCATTAACAATTCAGAGTGGCCCAGGCTAAGGTTGTAATGTTAAACTTGTTTCTAAATATAATTAGATGTTTGTGTTGGGCCAACAAGGAAGCCCAGTGTGTTATTTGGAGTCACAGATCATTGAAGTCAGCGAATGCATTTTATTAATTTCATCTGGAAAGTTGAAGGTCACAGAGAACAGCAGAGGAAGTTTCAAACCAGCCTGCTCTGTGTTCACCTCGAAGTTAGCTTGAAGAGAACTGTGAAGCTGGCTCACAAGATGCTTTCTGTAAACAGCCTCTCCCTACTTGTTGCCTGGCCCCCTTTGATGTTTTTTTTCCAAGGGTAAAGCAGGGGTATGGTCGTAGTAGTGAAGCCCAGGCAGCAGCTGTGGAGTCCTCAACACAGGAAGGACAGGGACCTGATGAAGCAGATCCAGAGGAGGGCCACAAAAATGACTGTGGGGCTGGAGTACTTCTGCTATAAGGACAGGCTGAGGGAGCTTTGGGGTGTTCAGCCTAGAGAAGAGAAGGCTCCAGGGAGACCTAAGAGCTAGAATAGAATAGAATAGAATAGAATAGAATAGAATAGAATAGACCAGGTTGGAAGAGATCTTCAAGGTCATCACGTCCAACCTATCATCCAACACCACCTAATCAACTAAACCATGGCACCAAGCACCCCATCAAGTCTCCTCCTGAACACCTCCAGTGATGATGATTCCACCACCTCCACAGGCAGCACATCCCAATGGGCAATCACTCTCTCTGTGTAGAACTTCTTCCTAACATCCAGTCTAAACCTCCCCTGGCACAGCCTGAGACTGTGTCCTCTTGTTCTGGTGCTAGTTGCCTGGGAGAAGAGACCAACCTCTGCCTGTCCACAACCTCCCTTCAGGGAGTTGTAGAGAGCAAGAAGGTCACCCCTGAGTCTCCTCTTCTCCAGGCTAAGCAACCCCAACTCCCTCAGCCTCTCCTCACAGGGCTGTGTTCCAAACCCCTCACCAACTTTGTTGCCCTTCTCTGGACACCTTCCAGCAAGTCAACCTCCTTCCTAAACTGAGGGGCCCAGAACTGGACACAGGACTCAAGGTGTGGCCTAACCAGTGCAGTGGACAGGGCCAGAATGACCTCCCTGCTCCTGCTGGCCACACTCTTCCTGATGCAGGCCAGGATGCCATTGGCCCTCTTGGCTGCCTGGGCACACTGCAGGCTCATGTTCAGCCTACCATCCACCAGCACCCCCAGGTCCCTCTCTGCCTGGCTGCTCCTGACCCCAGCCTGTAGCACTGCCTGGGGTTGCTGTGGCCAATGTGCAGAACCTGGCACTTGGATGTGTTCAATCTCCTGCCCTTGGCCTCTGCCCATCTGTCCAGCCTGTCGAGGTCCCTCTGCAAAGCCTCTGCCCTCCAGCAGATCAACTCCTGCCCCCAGCTTGCTGTCATCTGCAGATTTACTGATGATGGACTCAATGCCCTCATCCAGATCATCAATAAAGATATTGAACAGGATGGGGCCTGGCACTGATCCCTGGGGCACACCACTAGTGCCTGGCTGCCAGCTGGCTGTGGCACCATTCACCACCACTCTCTGGGCTCAGCCTCCAGCCAGTTCCTAACCCATCGCAGTGTGCTCCCATCCAAGTCTTCCAGTGCCTGAAGGGGGCTACAAGAAGGCTGTTTGCAGAGGCCTGTGGGGATAGGACAGGGGGCAGTGATTTTAAATTAGAGTAGTTCTGGACTGAATGGTAGGAACAGGTTCTTTGCCATGAGGGTGGTGGAACACTGGAACAGGGAAGTAGTTGAGGCCACATCACTGGGGATATTCAAGGTGAGCCTTTACAGGGCTCAGAGCAAACTGAGCTAGTGGAGGATGTCCCTGATGACTGCAGGGGATTTGAACTAGATGACCTTTGGAGGTCCCTTCCAACTCAGTGCATTCTATGGTGCAATGATTCTGTGAAGACCAGGCTTTGTGATGTGGAAGAAACAGAGTAACATAGGTCTCAAAGGCTCAGAAACAGGCAAGAATCTGTCTCCAACGAAAAGAAAAGGACAAAGCCAATCTCTTCAATTTGTTTGTTTGGTTTTTTAACCATTCATGGCAGCTTGGAGTCTTATTTACACTGAAGAGTTAAGCTTGGCCTTGCTGACCTTTGTTACGAATATTGATGCTCCCTGGGCTTATCTTGTTTAGCAGGAAGGGAGGACATGAAGCAGTCCAGAGGAGAAACTCTGTAGGAGAAGGGAAGGGAGATACCTCACTAGGAAAGGAAGGAGGTAGCAGTGCCTCTCAGTTATCCCCAGATGTGATGCCTACCCTCAAATGTAGTCTGAAAGCCTCAAAACATCAGCTTGGCAAAAACACCTCTCTCCAGCTTTCCTTCTCCATGCTATGACAGGCAGTGCAGTGTTTGTCCTTTTGATGACCTTTCATGTCACAAATTACAATGCAGTTTGAGTGAAAAGAAGGGAGAACGTTGAATTACTGGGAAAGAATAAATGCCCAGGAATCAGAATATTTTCAGAGCCTCAGTCACTGTTTTACAGGAAACTGGTTTAAAGCCTTTGTGCCTCGATGAATCAGACATTTTACTCATGCACAGGCTCCTTTAGCTCCTGTGACAGCACACTGCAATACAAAACATGCTTGTAAGAGCTCCACAACTAGCATATTTTGGTCCTAAATGTAACTCGTTTTGCAGGAAGGAAAAAAAAAACCTGCTCCAGGGAGAGGAGTCCTTGGTGCTGAGCCCACACTTTCTGAGGGGCCAGCCTTGATCCCCTGGAAGGGTTCACTGCACACAGTTGAAAAGCAATTACACATGGGTGGGAAGTCCTCTACCATTCCCTTCAACTCCAGTGCCTGCATCATGTGGTGATACTTCTGTCTGCCGTGGGCTGTGGCCTCACTACCTTGAGACTGCTTACTTGAAGGAATGCTCACAACCTGTTGTTTCCAAAGCTGTTACACATAGCATATCATAGAATCACAGTATCATAGTGTCAGTCAGGGTTGGAAGGGACCACAAGGATCATCTAGTTCCAACCCCCCTGCCATGGGCAGGGACACCCCACACTAGATCAGGCTGCCCAGAGCTTCATCCAGCCTGGGCTTAAACACCTCCAGGGATGGGGCCTCAACCACCTCCCTGGACAACCCATTCCAGGGCTTCACCACTCTCATGGGGAAGAACTTCCTCCTCATGTCCAGCCTCAATCTCCCCACCTCCAGCTTCATTCCATTCCCCTTAGTCCTATCACTCCTGAGAGCCTGAGCAGTCCCTCCCCAGCCTTTTTGGAGCCCCCTGCAGATCCTGGAAGGCCACAATGAGGTCACCTGGGAGCCTTCTCTTCTCCAGACTGAACAGCCCCAACTCCTTCAGTCTGTCCTCACAGGAGAGCTGCTCCAGCCCTCTGCTCATCCTCGTGGCCCTTCTCTGGACACCTTCCAGCACCTCCAGATCCCTCCTGTGATAGGGGCTCCAGAACTGGAGGCAGTACTGCAGGTGGGGTCTCAGCAGGGCTGAGCAGAGGGGGAGAATCCCCTCCCTTGCCCTGCTGGCCACACTTCTCCTGCTGCAGCCCAGGCTCTGATTGGCTTTCCGGGCTGCAAGTGCACACTGAGAGCTCCTGGGGAGCTTCTCCTCCCCCAGCACCCCCAAGGCTCTCTCCTCAGGGCTGCTCTCCAGCCAGTCACAGTTGTTCATCATTTGGGACTGAACTCACTGAGGATTTCCTCCCTTGCTTAGGCTTGTCAATAGCAGCTCTCCTTTGCAGGATCATTTGGGAAGCAGAAAATAAATCCTTTTGAATAGCTCCACACACTGCCCTATTTTGGGGCTTCTGTTTTCATAAGGTGCTTCCATTTTTGGGGATCTGGGTTGACATTCCTCAGAGTTTGTTTTCCCAAGAGCAGTGGTTATGTCCCCCACTTAAAATGGGTCCCCTTCTCGCTATGGCAGCTTGCCCCCTTCGGTTAGCACTTATCACTCCTCTACATCGTGGCCCAAGGGCATAAACAAGGAGCCTTTGAAACCTCGGCTCTAATTAGGGGTGTTTAACAACTGGCAAAATGTTGCCTTCGGCTCTTCTGACCACAAAGGAGTTTAAGGAAAACCAATTAAGCAGACAAACAATAACTAATTTAAATAAATAAAAAGCTCAGGGAACAACAAGATGTTATTTGCTGGGGGCTCTGGAAAAAAAGTCGTTCCCTGTAATGCACTCCTAACAGTCCCCTTTGTGTTTGGAGGCAGAGCTGTGCCGGTGTGGGGTGGGCCGGGTAAGGAGGTGCAGGTGGTGGTGTAACAGCATGGGCTATGAATGTCATCCGGTAATTAACACCCTCCTCGAACCTACCACCTGCCTCCCAGCTGTGCAGAGGTGTTGGCAGCATAGGTTGGCCTTACAGATGGTGGTTGCCAAAAAGTCATTTGAAGGCCTTACCACGGTGTGTTAAGAAGAGCTACCCCAGCTGCACACAACTTGGCTTCTTTTAGCTGTCAGCTTGCTTTTGGCAAGGTAGGACCCAAAGGACTTCAGACGGGACCCAAAGGAGCATGTCAGCTGTCTTGGCCAGGCAGGTTGGTACTCTTATTGATAGCTGTCACAATTATACACTGCACTGGTTAGGCCACACCTTGAGTCCTGTGTCCAGTTCTGGGCCCCTCAGTTTAGGAAGGAGGTTGTCTTGCTGGAAGGTGTCCAGAGAAGGGCAACAAAGCTGGGGAGGGGTTTGGAGCACAGCCCTGTGAGGAAAGGCTGAGGGAGCTGGGGTTGCTTAGCCTGGAGAGGAGGAGACTGAGGGGTGACCTTCTTGCTCTCTACAACTCCCTGAAGGGAGGTTGTGGCCAGGCAGAGGTTGGTCTCTTCTCCCAGGCAAGCAGCACCAGAACAAGAGTACACAGTCTCAGGCTGCACCAGGGCAGGTTTAGGCTGGAGGTTAGGAAGAAGTTCTATACAGAGAGAGTGATTGCCCATTGGAATGGGCTGCCCGTGGAGGTGGTGGAGTCACCTTCATTGGAGGTGTTCAGGAGGAGACTTGATGGGGTGCTTGGTGCCATGGGTTAGTTGTTTAGGTGGGTTGGATTGGTTGATGGGTTGGACGCGATGATCTTGAAGGTCTCTTTCAACCTGGTGTATTGTATTGTATTGTATTGGCTGATGCTATAATGATGAGAAGCTCAACAGGAGCTCTCAGTGTGTACTTGCAGCCCAGAAAGCCAATCACATCCTGGGCTGCAGCAAGAGACACATAGCCAGCAGGTCAAGGGAGGTGATTCTCCCCCTCTGCTCCACTCTGCTGAGACCCCACCTGCAGCACTGTATCCAGTTCTGGTGCCTTTATTACAGGAAGGATCTGGAGGTGCTGGAAGGTGTCCAGAGAAGGGCCATGACGATGATCAGAGAGCTGGAGCTGCTCTGCTCTGGAGACAGACTGAGGGAGTTGGGGTTGTTCAGTGTGGAGAAGAGAAGGGCCTGAGGAGACCTTCTTGTGGCCTTCCAGTATCTGAAGGGGGCTACAAGAAATCTGGGGAAGGACTTTTGAGGGTGTTAGGGAGTGATAGGACTGGGGGAATGGAAGAAAACTATAAATGGGTGGATTGAGAGTGGATGTTAGGAAGGTGGTGAGATGGGGGTGGTGAGATGCTGGCAGAGGTTGCCCAGGGAGGTGGTGGAAGCCTCATCCCTGGAGGTTTTCCAGGCCAGGCTGGAGGTGGCTGTGAGCAAGCTGCTGTACTGTGAGGTGTCCCTGCCCATGGCAGGGGCATTGGAGCTGGCTGATCCTTGAGGTCCCTTCAAACCCTGACAGTTCTGTGATTTTATGATTCTATGCTTAGGAAAATTACAGAGAAAATTGTAAAATGTAAATAAATTTACCATTGGATGCAAAAGGAAGATATTGATAAGGTCTAAACAATTTCACTGGCTTCCTAATGGGGATAAAAGTAGCTGTGTAAACAACTCTTCCCTTCTTCTACACTTCAGCTGCTACTAGCTGGTGCCTTTGCTTGGCTTTACTGACCTTGGCTGTGTTCCTTGGTGTGGCTAAGTACTAACAGGCTATCATAGTATCAGTCAGGGTTGGAAGGGACCACAAGGATCATCGTGTTCCAACCCCCCTGCCATGGCCAGGGACACCCCACACTAGATCAGCCTGCCCACAGCCTCATCCAGCCTGGGCTTAAACACCTCCAGGGACAGGGCCTCAACCACCTCCCTGCACAACCCATTCCAGGGCTCACCACTCTCATGGGGAAGAACTTCCTCCTCACCTCCAGCCTGAATCTCCCTACCTCCAGCTTCATTCCATTCCCCTAGTCCTATCACGACCTGATAGCCTGAGAAGTCCCTCCCCAGCCTTCTTGTAGGCCCCCTTCAGATCCTGGAAGGCCACAGTTAGGTCACCTGGGAGCCTTCTCTTCTCCAGACTGAACAGCCCCAACTCCTTCAGTCTGTGCTCACAGGAGAGGTGCTCCAGCCCTCTGATCATCCTCCTGGCCCTTCTCTGGACACCTTCCAGCACCTCCAGATCCCTCTTGGAATAGGGGCTCCAGAACTGGAGGCAGTACTCCAGGTGGGGTCTCACCAGAGCTGAGGAGAGGGGGAGAATCTATACTAATTCCTTTCTCTTTTTCTCCTCTTTCCTTTGTACGGGGCAGGGGGGCGGAGGGGGGAAGGGGAAGGGAGGAGGGAGGGGGAGGGGGGGGGTGGCTAGGAGCAGGCTGTTAGTAGCCCCCTGGCTTTGTCCAGAGGGGTCTTTGTGTTGTTTCTAAATTGTAAATATATATATATATATATCTAGTACATATTCATTGCATTTCCTATTTCTAGGCTGTAGTTTGCTCATAAATTTAGAGATTATCAATTAGAGATTTACTTGCTTCCCAAACCCTCTGAGCTAGTCTGATGATTTAGTTTGGGGCTAATTCTCCAAATTCCTGTTGAGGGGGTGATTCCTAAAACCCACCACAAGAGTGACTTTTGATCTTTTGATGGGTGGGCTTTCAGTGATGGGAGGCAGTGTTTTGTTTCACTTTAAGCCTAAGAGTCTGGGAAGCTAAGTGCAGAGCTCTCGGGCGGGCAAGGCAGGGCATTTGCTCAGCAGAGAGCAGTGCATCGCCTGGGCAGCAGCTGGTGGGCTGAGGAGGCATCTCCTGCAGTCAGCTTAGTGATCTAACAAGGGCTGCACAGATTAGATCACTCTGCCAGTGTTACAAGTGAAAGAAGCTCTTGTATTGCAGGTGGCTTCTCAAGGCAAGCTGGAGCTGATCCTCATGTTTCACTTCTTCCAAATCCTTCCCTCCTGTGTTGTGGCTTTTTATTCTGTCTGTTCACCGTGACCATGCCCCTTCCTCTGTGCAGGAATGACTTTTATCACCTTCCTTCTCAATCCTCTTTTCCCTTTCTTTCTGTCTACTCTAGGCCTCCCCTGGCTTCTCATTTCCTTCCTCTGGATTTTCTCCACGGGTCCATCTCATTTTGCAGCGCAGCTCTCAAACTCAGCCAGTGCCTGAGCTGCCATCTTGCCAGGGACGAGCAGTGTGAAAGGATTATCTCAGGAACACTGCAGGCTTTGTGCCTCTCTGCACACTCCACTCTCTTAGTGACAAGGTGTCACAGCTAGCTCATGATGGTATGTTAGGGCTGTGGATCAAAATGCTTCCCTGAAGAACTTCTCTACTTTCTTTCCTCCCCCTTGGTTTGTGCAGGGCATTATTTCTGTCTAAGGACAGTCCCTGGCACTTGTCCTACTGAATTTTACTCTTTCTAGACCTTTTGTGTGTTGTTTTTTTTTTTAATTTCCCAGAATTTGAATTACAGTTCTAAATCTCCCTTTTATCTGAGGTCCTTCACAGCTTGCTGTGGTCTGAAAACACATGGGCATAAATTCCTGTCCATCAGCAGGCTGTAGCTGTAGAGAATCAGACAGGCTGCTCTGCATCACTCCCTCTTTAGGGCTCCATTTTTACCTCAAGCCAGCAGCAGCTATTCCCCACACAACTGCTCAGCCAGCTTTCACCCACCTCCCAGATTTTCCCCAGACCACCTTTCCCTGGCTTGCTTATGAGAATATTAAGGAGGACAAGCTCAAGTAGAAGGCTGAGAAGGTGCTCATGATTTTTTAAAGCTTTAGCTCTCTGAAAGGAGCCAGTACCTCTCGAGGTGAACACCTCTGTGATGTTCTATGCTTGTCTGCTGGACTGACTGGTGGGAGGCAGTGCTCCAGGCACAGCAGCTCTTCCCCTTCAGGTACTTACAGGGGACGAAATGCTTTAATCAAGACTGAAGAAAGGAGTGTGTTGGTGGAGCACCAGTCTGGAATCAGTGCTGCTAGTCTCCCACAGAGTCACCATCCTAATTGAGGTAGTGAGTTTGATTTGAGAGCCCTAAAGCTCCTCAAAATGGGCACAGACTTGGATCTGTGTGGAAAGGCGAGCTACAGGTGTTAGGAGGCATCTGTGCAGTGAGGGGCACAGGGAGCTCACCCCAGCTCCCCAAAGGGCTTGTGAAGAGAGCCTCGAGGCACGTCTTCCTCCTGCTAGCACAGGTCTGCACTGCTGCAGCCAGCACAGCATAAACTCACCTAATTAGAATAGAATAGAATTAACCAGGTGGGAAAAGACCTTTGAGATCATCAAGTCCAACCTATCACCCAACACCATCTGATCAAATAAACCATGGCACCGTTATTTCCCAGCAAGGGACATGGTGGTTTCTTCTCCAGAGTAAATGACTTGATGAAAACACAGGGTGAGAAGCTGCCCAAGCATGGTGCACAGCCGAAACCCAGGGTGCTGATGCCACACCAGAATGCTGCTGGAGCTTTGCAAGCACAGCAGGGCAGGCTGGTACTGCAGGCAGGCCCTGGGAGAGGAGCGGACCTCTTTGGGATGTGCGGTGCAACGCTGCTCTCTCAGCTGGGGGTTAGGAGCAAATGTGTGTAATTGAAAATATTAGGTCTGTGAAATGCCTGCTTTGGCAGAGTTGGCTTACTTTGAGTGTGAATTACAGTTATCAGTACCACATTCCTCCAGGGGAGTTGAAAAAAAATAGTATTGCCCTGCTTTAGACTCCAGCCCTGCTGAGAGGGCCTTGTGCTGTGCCACCTGAAGCAGGTCTCTGTATTTACACTGTCCTCTCCCAGTACCTTCCAGCTGACAAACACTTACAAATAACCATGCTGGGATTGTGGCTCTCCAGTCTCAAGGCACACATCTGTATGCTGTGTCCCTTTGCCTTGCTGGCATTGAGTTGTGCCTCCTGAAGTCTGTCATTTGGTAGCTTTTTGTGCTGCAGAACCTCCTGGGGTGTGGTATTTCCACGGGTAGCTGTATTGCTGTATTGTGCACAGGCCTGCATCCCTGCTGAGGTTCACTGCCTACATGAGCTCAGCTGCAGGGCCCAGGGTGTTGGACTCAGAGCAGAATCCACCCCAGCACGGGCAAAGGTTAAACACCAAGGGTTCTGCTGAGCAGATGGGGAGCAGCAGTGGGGGGCAGGTTTCACTGGAGAGGTCAGGGCAATCAGATCCTGGGCTGCATCAGGAGAAGTGTGGCCAGCAGGTCAAGAGAGGGGATTCTTCCCCTCTACTCAGCTCTGGTGAGACCCCACCTGGAGTACTGCCTCCAGTTCTGGAGCCCCTATTGCAAGAGGGATCTGGAGGTGCTGGAAGGTGTCCAGAGCAGGGCCACGAGGAGGAGAAGAGGGCTGGAGCACCTCTCCTGTGAGGACAGACTGAAGGAGTTGGGGCTGTTCAGTCTGGAGAAGAGAAGGCTCCCAGGTGACCTCATTGTGCCTTCCAGTATCTGGAGGGGGCTCCAAGAAGGCTGGGGAGGGACTTCTCAGGCTCTCAGGTAGTGCTAGGACTAGGGGGAATGGAATGAAGCTGGAGGTGTGGAGATTGAGGCTGGAGGTGAGGAGGAAGTTCTTCTCATGAGAGTGGGGAAGCCCTGGAATGGGTTGTCCAGGGAGGTGGTTGAGGTCCCACCCCTGGAGGTGTTTAAGCCCAGGCTGACAGAGTCAAAGGGCAGGAGATTGAACACATCCAAGTGCCAGGTTCTGCACATTGGCCACAGCAACCCCAGGCAGTGCTACAGGCTGGGGTCAGAGTGGCTGGAGAGCAGCCAGGCAGAGAGGGACCTGGGGGTGCTGGTGGATGGTAGGCTGAACATGAGCCTGCAGTGTGCCCAGGCAGCCAAGAGGGCCAATGGCATCCTGGCCTGCATCAGGAAGAGTGTGGCCAGCAGGAGCAGGGAGGTCATTCTGCCCCTGTCCACTGCACTGGTTAGGCCACACCTTGAGTCCTGTGTCCAGTTCTGGGCCCCTCAGTTTAGGAAGGAGGTTGACTTGCTGGAAGGTGTCCAGAGAAGGGCAACAAAGTTGGTGAGGGGTTTGGAAGACAGCCCTGTGAGGAGAGGCTGAGGGAGCTGGGGTTGCTTAGCCTGGAGGAGACTGAGGGGTGACCTTCTTGCTCTCTACAACTCCCTGAAGGGAGGTTGTAGCCAGGCAGAGGTTGGTCTCTTCTCCCAGGCAGCCAGCACCAGAACAAGAGGACACAGTCTCAGGCTGCACCAGGGCAGGTTTAGGCTGGAGGTTAGGAGGAAGTTCTCCACAGAGAGAGTGATTGCCCATTGGAATGGGCTGCCTGTGGAGGTGGTGGAGTCACCATCATTGGAGGTGTTCAGGAGGAGACTTGATGGGGTGCTTGGTGCCATGGGTTAGTTGTTTAGGTGGGTTGGATTGGTTGGTGGGTTGGATGCGATGATCTTGAAGGTCTCTTCCAACCTGGTGTATTGTATTGTATTGTTTGCTTCACCTCACACCTCCTAACTCCTCCTTACTCTGTAATAACTGACAAACACAGTGAGCACTACCAGAGCAGCACATGGATTCCTTGAGCTCTCCCTCTTCCCCTCCCTCCCTCCCTCTTCCCCTCCCTCCTCCCTCTTCCTCTCTCTCCCTCTTCCTCTTCTTTTTTTTAGTTTGATACTTTTGCTGTAGGCTTCTAGGCTCTGTGTGTGTGTATAAAGTGGCAAAGTTAAATCAATCAAAAGGCTAATTGCAGGTTGGCAGGTCAGCAGTGTTATCAATAACATACTGACTATGAGAATTGTTGTTTCTTAGGCACCCACTGATGGCAAGCTTGCAACTTTTGATTTGCTGGAGCAAAACTAGAAGTGGGTGGATTCAGATTGGATGATAAGAAGTTCTTCCACATGAGGTTGGTGAGACCCTGGAAGAGGTTGCCCAGGGAGGTGGTGGAAGCCTCATGCCTGGAGGTTTTCCAGGCCAGCCTGGATGTGGCTGTGAGCAACCTGCTCCAGTGTGAGGTGTCCCTGGCCATGGCAGGGGCATTGGAGCTGGCTGATCCTTGAGGTCCCTTCCAACCCTGACAATTCTGTGATTCTGTTTGGGGGGTTAAATCAGTACAGGAATCTTTTTCCTTGCTTTTTGTCATTTCTGGGCTTGAAAATGATACTAATAAAAAAATTAGATTTACACTGGTGGGAGTATTGGTTCATATCTTCTGTGAGGATTTGGGAGGAAAAAAAAAGGCAGGAGCATTAATTTCAAACTCTAACCCTAAGGGTAGCTGCAGAATATTATCTTTGATTACAGGAGGAAATGTTTGGACATTCCCAAGGGAATTGTCTGTGGTTTTTTGGTCTGAATCACTGAAGTGGGGGATCAGAGTCATCATTCTTCTGATAAAATTACCCCAAACAACACAACAAAACAACACAAAAAACCCCAAACCAATCAAACCAACCAAAGATCTCAAACCCTCCAACTAAGTAAAAAGCTAAGAGTTTGGAGTAGTGTAAAAAGAGTAAAGAAATGGCAGAAAAAGGTTGGATTGGTTTGTGCATTTTTAATTCCATTGCATCTTACCCCACTAAATAATGCTGCATTTCTCCTCTTCTGGTATGGACATCTCCAGAAACTAAATGTTTGTGCACAGAGCAAATTGCAACCTGCATGGAGGTGGAGATCAGCCTCTGAGAAGAACTGAAACACTGAGAAGAGGTTAAAGGAGCCACTGCTCGTTGGCTAGAAGTACAGAAGGTGCAGCATTGCCTTCCTTCTTGAAGGGCCTGAAGCACCTGGGCTGGAGGAGGGGCTGAGGGAGCTGGGGGTGTTGAGGCTGGAGAAGAGGAGGCTGAGGGCAGACCTCATTGCTCTCTACAGCTCCCTGAAGGGAGGTTGGAGCGAGGAGGGGGCAGCCTCTGCTCCTTGGTGGCAAGGGACAGGAGCAGAGGCAATGGTTGCAAGGTGCAGCAGGGGAGGCTCAGGCTGGATGCTAGGAAATATTTCTTACCAGAGAGGGCTCTCAGACACTGGAATGGTCTGCCCTGGGCAGTGCTGGAGTCCCCATCACTGGAGGTGTTCAAGCAGCCTTGGAGCTGGTGCTTAGGGACATGGTTTGGTGCTGAGCCTGCAGTGCTGGGTGGAAGGTTGGACTGGATGAGCTTGGAATGTCACTTCCAACTGGATGTTGTGATTCTGTGAAGGAGCTGCCTTGTGTGCTGCTTTATGGTAACTTCACCTTGAGAGGGGTTGCCTGCTGCTTCTCTTTATATTTTCAACATTTGATGGCCCCTTTAGTGAGTGTAAATAGGCATTTAGTTTCTAAGCTATCTGCTGTGCCACTCTTTGCAGGCTGTGCACACAGATGAGTAATCAACCTATTAGAAAGAAAAAAAGTAAATGCAAAACAACCCAAGCAGCAATCATCAGTGATTTTCCTGTAATGGTAGTTATCTTTAATCAGAACTTCATAACATGAATGTGATATTAAAAGCAATCCCATTTGCCTTCACAGAACAATGTGAGTAGGCACAAACCAGTTTCTTAGGGAACTGAAGAAAGCAAGATCCCTCCCAGGGCAAGGAGCCAAGGTGCACATTAGTTGTTTAGTCAATGAACAAAATTGCAAGTTAATAAGGCCACTTAATAATTCTGTTTTAGTGCTGAACCTCCGTTGCACTTGTGGGAGCACCAAGGCCTCCAGATACCCCAGTGCTAAAGCCCCTGCCCCAGAGGATGTACAGCAGGGAAGATGAAAGACCTTCCCCTGAGCCTCTGTGATGTGCACTTCCAGAATGGAAACAATAAATAATTAGTAGGTGGTTCTTACACAGACATTGAAGAGCTTTACAAGGGACAGGAGATGGATTTTGTTCCCCCATCTGTCACACACACACAGAGTGAAGCATGCTGCTGCTTGCAGCTCCTTGGTGGCCTGTGGAACAGCCTTTTCACAGCCAGAATGTAGAGGAGCACTTGATGATTTGTGATGAAGATGATGTTCCTGGCTCTCCTGTCCCCAGGGAGCAGTCTTATGCATCTGAGCCGGGGTTTAGAATGGGAGCTTTCCACACGAGGTTACCGGTCCCTGCTTCTCAGGGGGAGCTGCTGTTGTTTTCTCTGCTGGCTTTGACTGACGTTGGATCTTCTTGTTGTCAATGTCTGCAGCTTTGTGGCATCCTCAGAGGTCAGAGGCTTGCTGCTGTCTCCATTGTACCAATGGAGACCAGGACAAGGATGGCTTTCCCCAGGGCACAGAAAAACTTTGTGTCGTAGCGAGCTAATTATACCTGGATGTTCTGGGCCACAGACTTGGCTCTGGCCACCAAGGCATTCTGCTCTTGGAATTGTAGCTCCCCTCTCCTCTTGTACTGAGATCTCCAGAGCTGCTCAACCAAGCTACAGAGCCCTCAGCTCCCTCAGGCTCTCCTCAAGAGGAAGATCTTCCACTCCCTTCATCATCTTTGTGGCTCTGTTCTGGACTCTCTCCAGCAGTTCCCTGTGGTCCTTCTTGAACTGAGGAGTCCAAAACTGGACACAATATTCCAGATGTGGCCTCAGCAGGGCAGAGTAGAGGGGGAGGAGAAGCTCTCTTGACCTACTCACCACAGCCCTTCTAATCCACCCCAGGATGCCATTGGCCTTCTTGGCCACCAGAGCACATTGCTGGCTCATGGTCAACCTCCCATCCACCAGCACCCCCAGGTCCTTTTGCCCTTCACTGCTCCCCAGCAGCTCAGTCCCCAACCTCTCCTGCTCCATGAGGTTGTTCTTTCCCAGGTGCAAGACTCTCCCCTTGCCCTTGTTGAATTTCATTCCATTTCTTCCTGCCCAGCTCCTGTCCAGGTCTGGCTGCATGGCAGCACAACCCTCCTGTGGCAGCCACTCCTCCCAGTTTGGTGTCATCAGCAACCTTGCTGGCAGTGCCCTCTGTGCCCTCATCTAGGTCATTGTTGAATATATTGAACAGCTCTGGTCCCAGTCCTGTCCCCTGAGGGACTCCACTAGTTACAGGCCTCCGACTAGACTCTGTCCCATTGACCACAACTCTGAGATCTTCCCTTCTACCTGTATCATAAGCAACACCTTGAAAATGAGAACATGCCACAGAGTGCTGCCCTCTCCTAAAGACATTGGGAAGCCATTTTATGGCCTGTCTTGCAAAGGTGATGAGGGTAACATTTCTTGGCTTTTTAGGCCTTTCAGATCAAAATGGTGCTGTGAAAATCTGACTCCTTTGCAGTGTTTTATTTCCCTATCCTGGCTACTTCTGTGCAGCTGCTAATATCTCCTCCATCATCATATTCGCTTGTCAAGATTTCAAGGCAGGAAAGAGCTCTCTGACAGCACAACCTTGCTGTTGCCTGGGGAAGCAATATTTTTAGTTCCCCCCAGACAATCTGTGTTTTCTTTTTAGATTCTGCATATTTTGAAACAAGATCTTAATCAGAATTAGTTCCAAGCATGATGGAAATGTAAAACGTGCTGGTTTCAGATTTCAAACATTCCATTTGTTTTGTAGTAAGGCATTTTGAGTCCTGCAAACCAGTAGCAGAGAGCAGAAACTGCTCTCCTGAGTAAGTAATATATGAAACACTCCCCTGTGCAGCAGCAGTTAGTAGTTGAAAAACAGAAATCCTGAGCAGTGACCATGCTGAGCTCTTCACACATAAGTTTTTCTTTCTTGATGATTCTCTTCAATGTTCTCCAGTGGGCTCCCCACTTCAAGATAGTCAGAGAACTACTGGAGAGAGTCCAGTGGAGGCTGCAAAGATGCTGATGGGCCTGGAGCATCTCTGAGGAGGAAAGGCTGAGAGCCCTGGAGCTGTTGAGCCTGAAGAAAAGCAGCCCTAGAGGGGATATGAGCAATGCTCAGCAAGAGCTAAAGGGCCTGTGAGGGGCAAGAGGATGGGGCCAGACTCTTCTCAGTGGTGGCCACTGATAGGACAAGGGACAGTGGGCACAAACTGGAAGCCAGGAAGTTCCACCTGAACAGGAGGAGAAAGTTCTTTGGTGTGGGGGTGCTGAGCCCTGGAGCAGGCTGCCCAGAGAGGCTGTGGAGTCTCCTTGTCTGCAGAGCTTCCAACCCCCTCTGGCCATTGTGCTGCTGGGCAAGCTGCTGTCGGTGCTGTGCTTTAGCGGGGAGGGGGCGTTGGACTAGATGGAGGAAAAGGCTGAGGTCCTGAACGCCTTCTTTGCCTCCATGTTTAACAGCAAGGCAGGAGTCCAGGATGAGTGGCCTCCTGAGCTGGGTAATAGGGTCGGGGAGCAGTGTAATGCCCCAGAAATCCATGAGGAATTAGTTCGGGACCTGCTGAGCCACTTGGACACCCACAAGTCCATGGGACCGGATGGGATCCATCCTAGGGTGCTGAGAGAGCTGGCAGATGAGCTGGCCAAGCCGCTCTCCATCATTTTCCTCCAGTCCTGGCTCACTGGAGAGGTCCCAGATGACTGGAAACTGGCCAATGTGATCCCCATCCACAAGAAGGGACGGATGGAGGAGCCCGGAAACTACAGGCCAGTCAGCCTGACCTCAGTGCCAGGGAAAGTGTGGAACAGATTATCCTGGAGGCAATAACTGCGCACCTGAAGGATGGCCAAGGGCTCAGGTCCAGCCAACATGGATTTAGGAAGGGCAGGTCCTGCCTCTCCAACCTGATTCTCTTCTATGATCAGGTGACCCGTCTGGTGGACGTGGGGAGGCCTGTGGATGTAGTCTATCTGGACTTCAGCAAGGCCTTTGACACCGTCCCCCACAGTAAACTGCTGGCTAAACTGTCAGCTCGTGGTTTGGACCGCACACTCTGTGCTGGGTTAGGAACTGGCTGGAGGGCCGAGCCCAGAGAGTGGTGGTGAATGGTGCCGCGTCGGCTGGCGGCCAGTCACCAGCGGCGTCCCCAGGGATCGGTGCTGGGCCCCATCCTCTTTAACATCTTCATGATGATCTGGATGAGGGGGTTGAGTCAGTCATCAGCAAGTTTGCAGATGACACCAAGTTGGGACAGATGTTAGTCAGTTAGAGGGTAGAAAGGCTCTGCAGAGGGACCTCGACCGACCTGGGCAGATGGGCAGAGTCCAATGGGATGGCATTTAATAAGTCCAAGTGCCGGGTGCTGCACTTTGGCCACGGCAACCCATGCAGAGCTACAGGCTGGGGTCAGAGTGGCTGGAGAGCTGCAAACAGAGAGGGACCTGGGGGTGCTGATTGACACCCACCTAAACATGAGCCAACAGTGTGCCCAGGTGGCCAAGAAGGCCAATGGCATCCTGGCCTGTATTGGGAATAGTGTGGCCAGCAGGAGCAGGGAGGTCATTCTGCCCCTGTACTCTGCATTGTTAGGCCACACCTGAGTACTGTGTCAGTTCTGGGCCCTCAGTTTAAGAAGGACATCGAGACACTTGAACGTGTCCAGAAAAGGGCAACAAGGCTGGTGAGAGGCCTTGAGCACAAGCCTATGAGGAGAGGCTGAGGGAGCTGGGATTGTTTAGCCTGGAGAAGAGAAGGATCAGAGGTGACCTCATTGCCCTCTACAACTACCTGAAGGGTGGTTGTAGACAGGAGGGGGTTGGTCTCTTCTCCCAGGCAACCAGCACCAGAACAAGGGGACACAGTCTCAAGCTGTGCCAGGGGAGGTTTAGACTCGAGGTGAGGAGAAGTTCTTCACTGAGCGAGTCATTCGTCATTGGGATGTGCTGCCCAGGGAGGTGGTGGAGTCGCCGTCCCTGGAGGTGTTCAAGGGGAGATTGGATGTGGCACTTGGTGCCATGGTCTAGTTGTGAGGTCTGTTGGGACAGGTTGGACTTGATGATCCTTGGGGTCTCTTCCAACCTTGGTTATACTGTGATACTGTGATACTGTGATCTCCAGAGGTCCCTTCCAACCCTCACCATGCTGGGATGCTGGGAAGCTGGTTTTAGGAGTTCTCTCTTCTCGTCTCAGTCCCAGCTGGGAACATGTTCTGCTGTGCTTCATGATGCCCTAGAGAATGTTTTTAGCCTAACTGATGGAAGGGCACAGCTCTTCAAGGCTTGTCCTGTGGACTGTTTTAGTGCATGAGAGATGAGTGGATGTTGGTCAGTTAGAGGGCAGAAGGGCTCTGCAGAGGGACCTCGACCAACTGGGCAGATGGGCAGAGTCCAAGGGGATGGCATTCAACAAGTCCAAGTGCCAGGGGCTGCACTTTGGCCACACAACCCCATGCAGAGCTACAGGCTGGGGTCAGAGTGGCTGGAGAGCAGCCAGGCAGAGAGGGACCTGGGGGTCCTGATTGACAGCTGGCTGAACATGAGCCAGCAGTGTGCCCAGGTGGCCAAGAAGGCCAATGGCATCCTGGCCTGCATTAGGAATAGTGTGGCCAGCAGGAGCAGGGAGGTCATTGTGCCCCTGTACTCTGCACTGGTTAGGCCACACCTTGAGTCCTGTGTCCAGTTCTGGGCCCCTCAGTTTAGGAAGGACATTGAGACACTTGAAGGTGTCCAGAGAAGGGCAACAAGGCTGGGGAGAGGCCTTGAGCACAGCCCTGTGAGGAGAGGCTGAGGGAGCTGGGGTTGCTTAGCCTGGAGAAGAGGAGGCTCAGGGCCGACCTCATTGCTCTCTACAACTACCTGAAGGGTGGTTGTATCCAGGAAGGGGTTGGCCTCTTCTCTCTAGCAACCAGCACCAGAACAAGAGGACGCAGGCTCAAGCTGCACCAGGGGAGGTTTAGGCTGGAGGTGAGGAGAAAGTTCTTCACTGAGAGAGTCATTCGCCATTGGGATGTGCTGCCCAGGGAGGTGGTGGAGTCCCCATCCCTGGAGGTGTTCAAGATGGGACTGGATGTGGCACTTGGTGCCATGGTTCTAGTCATGAGGTCTGTGGTGACAGGTTGGACTCGATGATCTTTGAGGTCTCTTCCAA